>JAJQQW010000001.1:124153978-124172323 GCA_025583905.1 Ia io | reverse complement strand
GAAATCTATACTTTCTCATCTTTGGAAAAATACTGTCTCATGTGAAAAAGAGTTATCCCCTGAAATGAAACCCTTCCAGTATATCATTCTTCTGGGTCTACTAGGAAGGTGTTTGAGTAACAGATAATGTGGGACATGGGAGGACTTACTACTTTACCATCATCCTGTTCCCTGAAGAGGAAACTGGAGAGTCGCCTGGGCGTATTTTACTGAATCAGATTCAGCAAGCAGATGGATAAAAGTCTTCGGGTTGTCAGATTCAAATATTTCCTCCTTGCCCCTTTGTCAAAGAACCTCACATTGGAAAAGATCTTTCTCAATGATCCCGGTGTCTCTGGCATCATTCCAGTGCACAGACGTGAAGGTGTCATCCTCCATTATCCTCCAAAGCTTTCTTGGGAAGGACAGTCCTAGAAGATCATTGTTTCCTTCCACTTGGACAGCACCCTGCTTTGAGTCCTCTGATTGTGGGTTGTCCTGGTTCCAAGCTTGGTACCCGTGTCTCTCCAACACCTGTGATAGGACAAGCTTGGCTCCGTGCATCTCATGGGTACACAGACACGGCATGGAGATGCTCTACATTAAAAAGCATTGGCTACTCTAATCCTATCACTGAACTGTGGGGTCACAGCAGGGATGCCCAATATATACTGCCCTCAAAATTCCAGGGTCTCAGCCTTGGGGCAACCAGCTGCATAAGTCATGAGATTACACAAAGGTGGTTCACAGTTGCTCTGGAGTGTGGTCCTTGACAAACGTGGGGGAGTGGATGTGCTAGGGCCCCCAGTTTCTCTCATTCCAAAAAGTACAGAAAAATCAGCTTCAGGTTCCCAGAAAGAACTCTCATCTGCTGCCAGGGAGATAGTTTCTTGTTGCTAGTTTACTGGATGTGTTGAAAGGACATGATCCTATCCCTGCTTTCATCCCTATAGAGGAGTCAGGCCTGTTGATGGCCTCTTTGATTGCTCAAGGGAAAGGCCTTAGTTAGTCCTAGCTTGGCTACCACCAAGACTGCCTGGGACAGATGGGCCCTTGGGAGACTGTACCTCCAAGAAAATGGTGGTTGGCTTCATCTCAGTAGGTAGCACCCTTGTCCAACGCACCCTCCACAAGGATGCTGCCTTGGTCTCTTCCAGCTGCTCTTGCTGACTGGTGGATTCTGCTCAGATGAGCTCAAACTAAGAGTCCTGCTTTGTTACCCAGGGTCAAGTTGTCCCTAGAGTAGGGTTGTGCTCCTGTGTGCTGCACCAGCACAGCCATGGGTGAACCTGAGGGCTGGTGGTGAAGGATTAGAAAAGACAGACAGGAGAATAAAGCCAGGGCTAGGTGGGATGCTACCCTCTGATTAGAGAGACAGTGCCACGGCCTGCAAGCCGAGTCTTTATTTTATAGCCAGTTTCCACTAGACCAAGTAAGGGTGTGGTCAAGATATTTACAATGTTGTTGTCGGTTTCAAATCTATTCAATTATATGCACCCGAACTCTATCAAGCCCACATCACCCAGCCACGTGGGACCACAGGTTTGGACCTTAGGTCAAGCTTACAAATACAGCATTTGGCTATAATTGTGCTGGGACTTGAACGTAGCTTTGCCTTGAGTGGATCATATCCTCTCATTAGTCCGAGGCCTGAACCTGTCCAAACGCTGTAGCCGCTCGCCACACTCCTGTACAGGTGGGAGCACAAGCAGTGGTACCTTCCCATGGTACCCTTCTATCTTGCTATTCAGAGTATTAAGATCAAAGTTACCCAAAACAGCTAGAGAACATGGATCATAAAAACCACTGTAGTATCCTCTCCTCTATGGTGAAGATGACTTGAATTTGACTTTTGTCCCATCCCACACCCGGACTCTCATCTATGTTCAAGTACATAGTTATGATTATTTTCATACCTGCTTCCTTCAGTCACAGTTACCTAAACAAGTTGTGATTTTCCTTGGTAGTGAGTCTGTATCCTTATCCCATGAGTCCTCGTCCCATGTCTTGCACTAAGTGGTATAATTTGTGCTCTCTGAGGGTCAATCCTTTGTTTGTAAAAGTGGAGTGCAAAGGCATTTGGGAACAGAATCCTCCCAAGGTGCTCCTCAGCCTAAGAACTGTATCCTTAATGGAGCACCTGGGTCTAGATTCAGGCTCAGTCCATGGTCTTTGTGCCTCTAAACAGGATTACAAAGCATTCATTCATGAAGTCAGTTTATTCTTGGAGGACATGCCCTAGACTCTAGCTGTTAGTAGGTTTAGGGTGGGAGTGGGGGGCTCCTATTGTCACTGGATAAACAGCCAGCTCCCTTCAGTTGCCTACCAAGCAATTGTTTCTTAAAGGAGTTATTTAAAGGCTGAAAAGATTTCCTTGTGCACTTTGCTAGCTCATGCATCTGCCGATTAGTTATTTGAAGAGATTTGTCCATTTTATGGAAGGAAAATTGGAGAGAGGACTTTGGAAACCACCGTCTGGAATTTGGTGGAAAGAGGGTGTTTATTTGTTATGATCTAGGAACGCTTGCAACCCAAGGCTTCTGTAGGACCATTAGCTAATGTTCTTTGAAGCAAGAGCAACCGAATTTCCACTGTGGTGAAGAATCTAGTACATCAGGCCCATCTTTTCCTTTGAATGTGAAATATTCACACTGCTGACTTCAGTGGAGTGGAAGAAAGCCATTAGGAAACTGGCCTTCCTCAGCTAAGCCTGCTGGGTCCCAGAAATTCAACTGTCGGTACCGTGGCCACCAGTCAGACAGTCTTTATTAAGCGCCATGTTCAGGACCTTTTGAGAAAGAAGAACAAAGCTATAGGAATCACAATACCTGATATCAAGCTATGCTACAAGGCCATTGTAATCAAAACTGTTGGTAGTGATATAAGAGCAGGTATATGGATCAATGGAACAGAACAGAGAGCCCAAGAATCAACCCACACCTTTATTGGGAACTGATATTTGACAAAGGAAGCAACAGCATACGATGGGGTAAAGACAGTCTCTTCAAAAGTAAATGGTGTTGGGAAACTTGGATGTGAAAAAATGAATCAAAACCACCAACTTATACTTTTCAGAAGAATTCATTCAAAATGAATAAAAGACTTAAACGTAAGTTGTGAAACCATAAAAATCCTGGAAGAAAACATAGGCCATAAAATCTCAGACATCTCACATAGCAATATTTTATGCCGATATGTCACTCCAGCTGTGAGTCTGGCTTCTGACTGAGCCGCCCTCTCCCTGTGAGAGCCCACTGACCACCCGGGGGGGTGGGAGGGAGCAGCATCTGTGTTGAGCATGGGCTCCCTGGTGGTCAGTGCACATCATAGCTACTTTTTTTCTGCACTTCAGTCTATTTTCACATTAGGCTTTTATTATATAGGATAGCCAAGAGCTGGAACAGTGCAAATGCCCATCAGTACAAGAGTGGATAAAATAAACAGTGGTATCCTATACAATAAAAGGCTAATATGTAAATTGACCAAACTGTAAAACAACCAGTCACTATGACGCACCCTGACCACCAGGGGGCAAATGCTCAATGCAGGAGCTGCTCCCTGGTGGTCAGTGCGCTCCCACCAGGGAGCACAGCAGTGGTGGTGGGAGCTTCTCCCTCCTCTGCAGCAGCACTTAGGATGTTTGACTGCCAGCTTAGGCCTTCTCTCCACAGGGAGTGAGTGCAAGAATTTTGTGCACCAGGCCTCTAGTATTTACATAATGGAATACTACCTGGCAGGAAAAGAGAAGGCATTCTTAACTTTTGAAACTGCATGTATGGACCTGGAGATTATTATACTCAGTGAAATAAGCCTTCAGAGAAAGAGAAAACTATATGATCTCACTTATATGTAGAATATAATGAACAACATTATCTGACAAACAAAATATAAATACACGCATAAAGACATGGAACAGACTGACAGTTGTCAGAGGGGTTCAGGGAGAAGGGGATTGGATGAAACTTACTGAAGGGATTAGCCAAAGAACATCCATGGACACAGATGACAATGCAGTGAGGGCCAGAGGGTGCGGGGAGGTCAGGTGCTGTGTGAATAGGGCCAAAGGAAGAGAAAATGGGGATATTTGTAAGAATGTCAACAATAAAATAAAAATTTTAAAGTATATTGGTATTTACAGTTATCTCTTCATAGGACATAAATAAAGGGCTATTGCTCTCAGACGGGATGGAGGGTGAGGCAAGGGAGAGCAGAGTAATTCTGAAGGGAGTACAGAGCCTGTGTGTCAGGTTGAGAGCAGGAGATTCTGTGCAGCCTTAAAAGAAGGCAGCAGTCATGACCAATTCAGCAGACCATGATCCAGGGATGGACAAGAGGGCACCCAAGGGAAGACCAGGGGAAGGGTGTTGTCATGAGGGAAAATGCTGGGTTGAGGGAAAATGCTAGGACAGGCAGAAATCCTGGCACTGGGAAGACTCAGATATCAATAAACCTCAGACAATACCCACATTACGCTTGATTCTCAATGTCACCTTCCTTCCTTAGGCCTGCTCTTGCCTGGGCTCCAGGGTTCTACTAATTGTCATCTGGAAGATTTCATTCATACTGAGAGGAGAAATTAATTGTGAGGTAGAAGGTGGGCCATGGGCTAGGAAGGCAGGAAATATCATGGACTCCTGATGAATTCGGGCAAGGGGCCAAGACTGCAGGATGCCACTTACTAGCCATGTAATCCTGGGAAAAGTAGCTGGCCCAAGGGTCATCAAGTTGTTCCTCTGTGATGGAAGTGGGTATGATAAACTCTGTCTTGTGGGAATGCAGGACAGTGTGGAGTGTTTTTAAAGCACCACACACAGTGACTGGAGAAGATTGGAACTCTGATGAATGGCAGCTATTTCTAATGTCATTTTTATCCCAGATACTTCCACTCTGGCACTGTGATTACTTGTTTGTTTGAAGATCATATTAGAGAATGTGCAGTTCAGTAAGGAATAGAACACCCAACTGGCCGAAAAGGATGTATCCATTTCATGGATGTATGCTGAAATTCAGGTGTGGGGAGCCTTCACAGCTGGACACAACACAAAGATGCTAGAAAGAGAATCTAGGAACAACTCTTTACCTCAGTCCAAACTGCTCTTTCATCCAAACAAATGCTTTAATTTATTTCACCCCCACCCAAAATCAACACCTTGATAATGATTGGCCAGATCACACTCAAGATAATTAACATTCAATCCCAATTAGGCTGTGGGCTGTGGCTCTCCCAGGCCATCCTTACTCATGGCCCAGTAACTGTATTTCTGCAGAAATCTGTGCACATGATGGGTATAATATGCCTAGTGATCATACTGTCTAATGTCACTGAGACTGCATGCAGGAAACCACCCTTCCTAACCAGGTGGAAATTTCCCTCTGGTTTATCAATGATCCCAAAGGAACTTGTCATGGCAATTCTCCATTTCACACTTCCCTCTCACACCCAGACACACAATGTGCTGCTGCCACCCCCAGCTGCCTTACAATCAACCCCCTCAGAGGGAATCACAGTTTCCCAAATACCCTGGCTCAGGCCATGCACAATTGAGTGCTGTTCCCTGGAGGGCCACCATCTCATCTGTTCTGTTACATGTTCTGTAGGACATAGGGGACACCCACCCCCTTCCTTATATGACTTCAGCTCCTATACTATCATCCTGTGGGTTGGTGGGCCCTGCTTATGTTGGCGTCCCCAATACTAACCCAGGGTCTTCCAAAGGACATAGGCTCAGTGAATATCTGGGGATTAAATGAACCACTGAGCAGGGGTCCTCTTTATTCAGACGAAATCCCTCCACTTTCTTGCCAGAACCAAGGATGCATAGATAAGTTGTTTCATGGAAAGATAGACGAGAAGAGATAAGAAGCAAAAATGAACAACAACCTTTTGCTTTTATTTTTCTACTTCGTAACTCCATTGATTGTACTGCTGAAGTCTTTCACATTTCCAAGGAAATACACTTATCATACCATGTTATCTAGTTTGGGATCACAAACTAGAATGGTAAGTGTCCCAATTTGTGTTACACAGTAGCAAATCTCTTACGCTTGAGCTGGACATGTACAAATATACATGTGACTAATGTCATTTACAAACTTACATGCTAAAAGCTTATAAAAACGTCTATGAAAAGGAACATTAGAAAATTGCCTTAAAATTCACAAAGTAATAAAGCAAAACTTTTTCAATCATCATAGGAGTCCAAACCATTCCCTGGGCTTCACTTATGCTTTCTCCTCAAACACAGAGTTGAAAATGGAATGCACTTTACGCCCAGCAAATGAAGTTAATGCACAGGGGCCTGAAAAGTGCCCGGGTGCAACTCTGGCTCAGGCATAGTGGTTCTCATTACGCTCAGGCCCTTCAGGCAGGAATGGGAAGGAACGGGATCCCTGTCATTAACCCTGAGCACAAACTTGAGGGCTTTCCATGTGGTGGTCTCAGCGTGGGCCCTGGGACCCCACAGGAACTCATAGCGTGCAGGATCACTATTGGGGACCTGGCGGTACACCACGTATTGTTCCTGCACCCAAATTTTAGTGATGAGCTCCCTGGGCTCCCCATAGATCCAATGCTCCTTCCCATCATGCACGCCTAAAACATTCAGTGCTTCCCAGACTTTCTCCTCAGGGGCACAATCACCCTCCGCAGCAATCACCCTCAGAAGTGTGACCAGGAGGCCAGTGTTAGGATAAATATGTCCATCGCTCATTATCCCATGATAGGTGAGCCCCAAAGAGGTGACCAGGATGTAGGTGTGAGCACTGGGCCCACTTCCTTCACATCAATACCAAAGACCAGCTGCATGCACTCAGCGGCTGCACTGAGTATCTCAGCGAAGTGGTCATGGTGCTCTTTGATGACACTACTCAGCATTTCTGCCTTGGTGGTCAGCTCTTTTGCATGATACTTCATGAGCAGGAACTCCACCATTTGCGACATCTTCAAATGCACTGCTTTTTGGAGGAAGGAATCTGCATCATCTTCAGGGCCTCCCTTAGTGTTTGGACCCTCCTCCTCGTGGCTGTTGGAGCTCTCATTTTCAGATTGGCTCCATGGAAAGGCTGCCAAGAAATGGGGGAATGGGCAGGAACTCTGAGGACACTGGGGAGCACTTGGTGTCTCAGCAACAGACACCTCCTCTAGGCAGTCTATAAACAGGTCTGTGGGGGTGGAAGACAGAGTAGAGAGACACAACCTCCTCCTCCTCCTCCTCCTGCATAGCCCAGAACAGCTCCTCTGCCACCAGGTCGGGCATCTCCCTTGGGTCCTGATGGTCTTCCTCAAGCTTGCCGAGCTCACTCATATGATGGCCAAGCATGATGACTCGTGCTGAGACAGTGACCGAGTGTGGGCAGAAGATGGGCGATTTGGACTCATGGGCCTGGGGGAGAAGGGGAGTGTAAAAGGCATGAGCTTAGAAACACACTCTGCGGGTCTGACGAAGGTGACTTATAGGTCTCTCTTTTAGGGGTGTACATGGGCCTCAAAGGGCTCACTCCTGATCAGCCTGCCCACTAAGAACCTGAAGTAGGAAGTGACATGACTGCTTAATGCAGTTCCTCATGTTGTGGTGACCCCTAAACATAAAATATTTTCATTGCTACTTCATAACTGTAATTTTGCTACTGTTAATGAATTGTAATGTAAATGGCTGTGTTTTCCGATGGTCTTAGGAGACCCTGCTAGCGGTTCTCAACCTGTGGGTAGCGACCCACAGGTTGAGAACCATTGCTGTAGAGCCTAGACCATCAGAAAACACAGATATTTATATTATGATTCATTAACAGTAGCAAAATTATAGTTATGAAGTAGCAAAGAAAATAATTTTATGGTTGGGGGTCACCACAACATGAGGAACTGTATTAAAGGGTTGCGGCATTAGAAAGGTTGAGAACCATGGGGTTAGGATAAACAAGACACAGCACAGGGGGATGACCCGACGTGTGGTCTCAGACCAAGATGCTCAGCTTCCTGAGAGATCTGAGACAAAAGTGAACAGGTACTCCATCTGCCCCCATCCCACACAACTGACACTAGGGACTAGACCTGTCTGTTCCAGATACAGAGTTCCCTTAGTCTGGGCACAAGGTACTTGCCTTTCTTCCTGGCTAGGCCTGGATCTGAGTCCAGCTGACCTGATTTCACCCTGAATAACTGTCCTCATGAGGAGCAGGCATCTTGAAAGAGAGAGCACGTCACACCCAGGTACCCTACCTGGGGAATCTGGATGCTGAGGACAGGACACTCCCTGATGCTGAGGGCTCTCTTGTTTTCTCAGGGAGCACATAGCTGCAGCTTACCACAGAAAGCACTCAGACCATTAGGACCCTTCCACAACCTCAGATCCTCTTTTCATGAACTGAAGCCATCCCCTCTGACCAAGGCCCTGTCCTTCCTGAGTGCCCTGAGACAAACATGAGGAGGAATCACCTCTGCAGACCCATGCCAGGCCTTTCCCAGGGCTGATAGCAGCACAGATTGGGTTCAGGGCACCCATTGTCTGGAATGTGGTATTCTCCTTCCTGCCCAAGCTACCCATGTTCACTCATGGAGTGCCTGAGACCTTTCCATTCTGCTGAATGGAGAATGAATACTGCAGGTCATGTCCACTATCTCTCTGAGACCTCCAAGGTGGACTTGAAGACATACCACATTGACTATCATGGCCAAGTGACCCAGTTGTACCAGCAGAGCCTATGCCAGCTTGTCTCTGATTTTACTGAGTTGGGAGCTACCATCATCCTGCCTCAAGACCCACATTTTGAATACCAGCAGTTTCTGGGACACCTCCCATTGTTGCCCTGAATCCAGCACCTCCAGGACAATGCCCTCACCTACGTCTGCCACTCCTAAGGTAGAAGTCTGGAAGCAACCCAAATCCACAGGCCTAGCATGAGGCTTCCACGCGCTGCTGGCAGGAACAGGCACACTGGGGACACTTATGACACTGGCCAAACATCAGGCATACTTCAAGGTGTGCTCGGAGCTTCCTAAGCCCTAACTCGGGTCCTTACCTCGTATCCTTGGAGAGCCCTGCAGCCCTTCTTTTCCCTCCTGGAGCCTGACCCCTCAGCCCTCAGGAGGTGGAGTCTCCTCTTCTTCTCACAGGATCCTCACTTTGACTCTTGGCTGGAGCTGGAACCTCTTGTCAACCTAAGATGCCCTGATCAGGAAGAAACCATGTGGTCATTGACCGGTGGCCTCCCAGGGTTCACAGTAGGGGTAACATGGGGCATCTCTGTTGTGGGGTCCCGGATCCCTCAGTCTTCCATTTGCATGTTCACCTTGATTCTGGGCAAGACCCAGGTCCTCCCCTCTGCCACATATGTTGTCCCCCCTGAATTCCCAGGGCAGACATCAGGTCTGGGCTTCTGTGGTTCCTCTCTGCATGGTCAGCCACCACAGGGCCTCCCAAGACTTTCAGCAGGGCAGACTTCTGTGGACTCCCCTCTGCTTAGGGTTCCTGGATTCCCTCAGTCCTCCCTTGGGGCCCTCCTTGATGCTTCCCTCTGCCCACCTGAGACCCTGCTCCTTACACCAGACCCTGGAGCCTGACAGACCTGGATGCAGAAGTCAGGAAAAGCACCTTGACTCTGGGCAGTGCCCCTGCATCCCATCTGTGGACCTGAGGCCCTACACTTTTTATCAAGTTTCCACTTTCACTCAGACCTGAATGCTGAAATCAGGGGCATCACATGTGGTCACCTTCCCTGTGGCCTTCCAAGGCTGAGAGCAAGGTGGGGTTCTGTGCGGCCTCTACATTGGGAGTCTGGGTCCCCTCAGTCCTGACACAGGGTCCTCACCTTGACCTTGGCTGGTTCTGGGTCCTTCCTCTGTAGAACTGGGGCTTGTTTGTTATACGAAACCCCACAGGCTCCTACACCCTGATTTGAAGGCATCAAATCCACCTGAGTCCGGGCAGTACTTCTGCCCTCCCACCTGTGGACCTGATTCCCTACACTGTTTTTATTTTTAATGTTTTAATAATTCTTTTTTAAAATACTAGAGGCCCGATGCACAGAATTTGTGTAACAGAAGGCTTTCCTACACCTGGCTGCCAGCAACAGGTTCCCTCTGGCACCTGGGACCTGGCTTCCCTCAAAGCCCTGGCTTCCACCTGAAGGTTATCCAGAAGGATGTCTGGTCTAATTAGCACATTTCGCTTTTATTTTTTTAGGTTACATATGACCCCCTCCAGTGTACCCCTGTCCCCTGTCCTGCACCCTCACCACCCAATTGTCTGTATCCATGGGCCCTGCATATATGTATACAAGGTCCTTGGTTGATTACTTCTCACCCTCCCCAACTTCTCTCTGAGATTCCCCAATCTGTTCCATACTTGCATCTGTGGGTATCTATTGGGTTCATCAGTTTACTTTGTAACTTAGATTCCACATATGAGTGCAATCATGTGATATTTATCTTCCTCTGACTGGCTTATTTCACTTAGCATGATACCCTTCTGGTCCCTCCATGCTGTCTCAAAGGGCTAGACAGCCTACCTTTTATACTGCTGCAAAGTATTCCATGGTATAAATGTACCACAGCTTTTTCCTCAAATCATTTACTGATTGGCACTTGGGCTATTTCCAGATCTTAGCTATTGTAAATTGTGCCGCTATGAACATAGGGGTGCATACATTCTTTCTCATAGTTATTTCCTTTTATTTAGGATATATTTCTAGAAGTGTGATTCCCTACACCTTATACCAAGTCCTGAGTCTCACTCAGTCCTGGATACAGAAGTCAGGAAACTCTGCACTTGGTCTTTTACCAGGGAGCATCCCAAGGCTGATAGCCCGGTAGGGTTTTATGGGGTCCCCTAGTTGTGGGGTCCAAGGTGCCCTCAGTTGTTCTGTGGCTGTGCTCCTTACAGTGAACCCCAGCGTATCTCAGACCTGCATGCCAAAGTCAGGAGACAAATGAAGGGATCATCTGACGTGGGGTCTCCCATGGCTTGTAGCAGGGGAGGGTTTTTATGGGGTCCCCTACATTGTGGGGTCAAGGGTCCTGTCTGTTCTCCTTCAGCGGACCTGTGGCTCTGCTACTTACAGCGAACCACAGAGTCTCTCAAACCTCATGCAGAGGTCACCCCACCCTGTACTCACCCTGCCCACTGGTCCTCCCTGGACTGATGATTCTGGTGTCCAGGGTCCCCCAATCTTCCTCAGGGTCCTCAACGTTACAGCAGCAGGATCTGGGGTCCCCCTCTGCTGCCTGAAGCCCTGCTCCTTCTATGAAACCCCCAGTGTATCTCAGACCATATGCAGAAATCACAAAACACAATGTGGGAGATCACCCCTCCCCCACCCCGGGAGGCCTGCCTGATGGACACTGTTCTCAGGTGAAGGGTTCCCCAATCTCCCTTAGTGTCCTCAACTTGACAGCAGCACGACCTGGGGTCCCCCTCTCCTGCCTGAAACCCTGTTCCTTGTATCAAACCCCCAGTGTATCTCAGACCGAATGGAGAAATCACAAAGAACAATGTGTGAGATCACCCCTCCCCCACCCCCAGGAGGCATGTTGGATGGACACTGTTCTGGGGAGCAGGGCCCCCAATCTCCCTCAGTGTCCTCAACTTGACAGCAGCAGGACCTGAGGTCCCCCCCTTTGCTGCCTGAAGCCCTGCTCCTCCTACCAAACCCCCAGGGTCTCTCAGACCCAGATGCAGAACTGGCAAAGCACAATGCGTGAGATCACCCCTCCCCCACCCCCGGGAGGCCTGCCTGATGGACACTGTTCTGGGGATCAGGGCCCCCAATCTCCCTCAGTGTCCTCAACTTGATAGAAGCAGGACCTGGGGTTCCCCCTCTGCTGCCTGAAGCCCTGCTCCTCCTACCAAACCCCCAGTGTCTCTCAGACCCAGATGCAGAACTGGCAAAGCACAATGTGTGAGATCACCCCTCCCCCACCCCCGGGAGGCCTGCTGGATGGACACTGTTCTGGGGACCAGGGCCCCCAATCTCCCTCAGGGTCCCTACACTGACTCAGGGCGGGTCCCGGACACCCTCTGCCGACCTGAGACTCTGCCATGACACGGAGCCCCCAGAGTGCCTCAACCCGGAAGAGGCAGAAGTCAGTCCTCGCCGCTGGTGGTCACCCTGCACCTAGGGGCTCCCAGGACTGACTGTCTTGGGGCCCGGAGTCACCTTGTCTTCCCCCACGGCCCTCACCATGAGGCCTGCAGGTCTCTGTATAATATTTTTTATTTCTGTCAGTGTATGCTTAATTTCTAGTTGATCCTTTTTCATATCATCGAGGGTCGCATTAAATTTATTAGCCTTTTCTAGGAAATTCTTGAAAAACCTTACAACCATGGTTTTGAACTCTATATCCAGTCGTTTACTTTCCTCCATTTTCTTCATTTGTCTCCGCATTTTGGCTGCTTCCCTGAGTTGATGGAGTGGCTTTGTGTGCTAGGTGTCCTAGCAGGGCCCAGTGGCTCAACCTCCCCAGTAACCTGAGATGCACACTCTTGGTGTGCCCCTTTGTGGGCTGTGTGTGCAGAATTGTAGTTAAGCCTAGATTGTTGTTAGTATCAGTGGGGAGAGTTGACCTCCAGGCCAATTGGCTGTGAGGATCAGCTGTGTCTCTACCAGAGAGCTTCTGTGCTCAGCTTGGATGGGACGGACTCTCAGGGCTGAGTAGACAGCCTTGGTTTCCCATCAGCCCCACCTTACGAGGCCCCTGTGTCTCAGTGTCCTGCCGTAATGGCTGCATGCACCTCTGAGAGAAGGCTGCCCTGAGTTTCGTCAGTTGCAGACAGTCCAGTTTCTCCCCAAATGAATCTGGGCACTCAAAGTCTCACCCGGAACTGGATTTCAGTGCAGTCAGGAGGTTTTATTTCCCTCCCAAACTAGAAAGTTAGCTAAGCGCTTGCTGCCCGCCCTCTCCAAGCTCCGCAAGTAAGCCAGCCGCATATTCAGCCACCCGCCCTTTCCGCGTGCAGGTCTCTGCACCTCTCCTCCAGAGCTCCACTGGGCCTCAGTGTCCTTTTATGTGTCCTTCTAGTTGTAGAATTTCCACTCGGCCAGCTTTCCAGTGGTTCTGGACAATGTCCACTCTGTCTTCCAGGTGCAGTTTTGAAATTGTTGTGTGAGGCAGCAGTATAGGTTTTACCTATGCCACAATCTTAGTTTCTCCCATGTTTGAGTTTACAAGAATCTGCCCAACTGTCTTCTAAAGTGGCTGTAACATTTTCTTCCCTATTAACAATGAAGGAGAGTTCCTCATCCTCTCCCAAATTTGGCACTTTCAGGTTTGGGGACTCTAGCCATTCTGATAGATTTGCAGTTGAATATTTTTTTGTAGTTTACATTTGCATTTTCTTAATGAAAAATGATGCTGAGCATGCTTATGTGTGCTTTTTATTTTCTTTAGTGTGTGATCTATATATCCTGTTTGGTGAAGTGTCCTTAAATCAGTTATATATTTATATGGGTTTGTTTATTTCCATCATGTAGTTAAAATTATTTATTTATTTGGGACACGAGTCCCTCATAAGATATGGGACTTAAAATATTTATGCCCTGTCTATGGTTTGCACAACTTGAGGTAGTTTTCATCAGGTTTCTCCTCTATAAAGTCACTATTGTTACTTCATTTTATTTTTATTTTTTCCATTACTTCTTTCTTTATTGTATAAAGTATTACAAATATTAGTACATACCTTTTTCCCCCCATTGGTCTTCCCCTGGCTTGCCTCCATTTCATTTACTTCCTTTTCTGGTGATGCCTTATTTTCTTTCCTTTGTGGGCTCTTTCTTTTTCTCCCTGTGCTCTCTCCTCTCCGAGTGTCTGGTTATGTAGCTCTCTCTTTCCTACATTGACTCAAAGGCACAAAATATGGCACAGCAAGGCACAATGCACAAGGCACTGAACACAAATGTATTCACGATACTAATAACCCCCCAAAAAAGGTGACCACCAGAGAATAGAGAATTAGTGGATTTAAAAAAAGAGTGCAAAAATGATATTGAGAAAAGGGAATAAAAGTAATAGAGAAAGGAAAGAGAATAAAAAAGAATGGGGAAAAACTATTTATGGGGAGAAAACTCCAATATAACAACTAATCCAAAAAAATGCAAACAACTAACACCCAGATATGAATGCAAAGTACAAACAACAACTAATATCAAGCAAGGAGAGGAAATATAGAAGCAAAAAAAGGGAGAGAAACAATCACACAAACAAACAAACAAACAAAAAAAACCAGTCTAATCAACAATCAAATCTTTCCATTTTTGGCCATTTGAAGTGCTTTCCATTTGTTCTTATGTCTCCTTGACCTACTTCCAGTATTGTATTGTTTTAGCACCTCCTTACACTCTGACACTACAAGATGTTGTAGACTGTCTTGTCTGTTCCCTGCTCTAGAGTTAGCATAAGCCATCTCCCCATGGATTTCTGCTTCCTTCTATTGCACAATGGTATTAGAAATCTAGATGTGGGCACTTGGTGGGCTCATGACTCCTGGAGAGTTCTTGCTTCTAGCTGTCTCAGTTGAGAGTGAAAGTAAACATAAGTGTGTATATTAACCTATGTATACACATATATCTATAAATATGTATGTCACCATAGGCATCTGTATTAAGCTGAACACAAGTTCATACTGATGTCTCCAGCTCTAGCCCATTATTACCACAAGGGACCTCTGGTCTTCTCCCTTGGCTTATCTGTAACCATTTACTCTCTCAGTGAGAATTCTGGCTCCCAACATCCACCATCCTTATAAATCCTTGGCCCCCTCCCGTATATGTGTATAGTGGTTTCAGATTGAAAACTAACACCCCTGTGGGAAATACATCTACATCTATCATTCATATATGCTTCTACTCATTAAGGAGAGACAGAGAGAATTAAGGGACATGAAAAATGCAATGTATAACCTAATTTTGTTCCATTACAAGCAAAGAAATATTTGGGAGAATTGCAGCAATCTGACTGTGAAAGGAATATTAGAAGATACACTGGATTGTTGGTTTGTCTGGATGATAAAAATTAAGTGTGAAAGTCCTTATTTTTCAGAGTTTTCACCCTCTGGATTGTAGGAGTGAGCTGACTTGGTATCTGAGGTTTGGTTCAAAGAGCTTCGGAAACAAAATTTAAAAAGTGAAGGAAGGAAGGAAGTAAAGGAGGAAGGGACAAAGGGATAAAGGAAGGAATGGAGTAGGTAAGCAAGGAGGGGAAAAAAAGAAAAGGAGGAAGCAAAAGAAGAAAAGTATGAATGGAGCACATAAGGCACCATATCACTGCTCCTGGGTGATAGGAAATGTGGAGTTTTATAGTTTTCTCTAATATTGAGTATGTTTGATGATTTTATGGTAAAAGTTAAACGTGGAGATTTAGCACCATATCATGAAATAGAATAGCTAATTACACATATAAATGTGAAATGAGAAGGAGTTTATCTAGGTCCTAAGATGGAGCCTATCCTCAGAGTTTAGGGACATTCTGGTGGCTATTTCTGTCTGTTCCAATATGGTTTGGCCCTGTGGCCTAGCTTCTTTATTTTTTTAAATTTATTTATTAATTATGGTATCACATAATTGTCCTCATCCCCCCATTCCCATCCCAAATCCCTCCCCACATATGCCCCCAGCCCCCTGTTGTCCATGACCACTGCTTAGGCTTATATGCATGCATACAAGTCCTTTGGTTGATCTCTCCACCTTTCCCACACCCTCCCCTGCCTTCCCTCTGAGGTTTGACAGTCTGATGGATGCTTCCCTGTCTCTGGGTCTGTTTTTGTTCATCAATTGATGTTGTTCATTATTTCACCTAGATGCGTGAGATCATGTGATACAAGAAATCCTATCTAATAAAAGAGTAATATGCAAATTAACCACCACTCTGCTACAGGCACAAGCCACACCCACCAGCCATGCCCACCAACCAATCAGGAGCGAGTATGCAAATTAACCCAACCAAGATGGCTGTGGCGACAGAGAGAGCAGGAGGGAGGCTTGGGTTTCCCCGGCGATGGAGGAAGTCAAGTTTTCCGCACACCCTGGCCAGCCCAGGATACAAAATTTCAATTCCAATCCAGGCTACAAAGTTTCAGTTATAGAAGATAAATAAATCCCAACAGAAATGGCTGTGGCCACAGAGATGGAGAGAGCAGGAGGTAGGGTTGCCCCGATGATGGAGGAAGCCAAGCTTTTCTCACACCCTGGCCAGCCCAGGCCTCCACTCCAGGCTACAAAGTTTCAATTATAGAAGATAAATAAATCCCAACAGAAATGGCTGCCTCCATGGAGTGAGCAGGAGGCTTGGTTCTGCTCCAGGCTACAAAGTTTCAATTGTAGAAGATAAATAAATCCCAGATACCTCCGCCACACCGGAGGCTTCTGAAAGGCCTGGTGCCAGAGCAGACAGGCACCCAGCTCCTCTGCTTTTGATGGTCCACGGCGGGACATGAGCTCACTGCCCCAGAGGCCCCCTTCTGTGCCGCAGCACAGAGATGGCATAGACGCTGAGCTCGCGCCGCCACTGGCGACATGACTTCAGCATCCCGCCGGCCTAATCGGCCACCCCGGCCACCCCGAGTCCTGCCCCCCCGCGCCTTCTGGCCAATTGTGGGCATAGCGAAGGTATGGTCAATTTGCATATTTGTCTATTATTAGGTGGGATTATTATTATTTTACATATGTGTCCTCATCCCCCCATTATCCCATACCTCCCACTCATGACCCATCCCTCTGTTATCTGTACCCAAGGAGCGCAGAGTCCTGGCTGCTTGCACAGCCTGAGACACAAGCAAACCCTGAGTAAAGTGTCTTGGCTGCCTATTGGGCTGGGAACATGCTCGCAAATCAGGAGTTCTGCTGTTGGATAGGGGGAGTTGCACTTATAGCTGCTGAGCAGTGTACCTTTGGAGGTGGGGGTCCAGGGTCCGCGGGTCTGCAGCTGGGGTAGCAGGATGTTGGCTGGAGTGGGTGCTGGGTCACAGGGAAGTTCCAAGGCCTGTCTTGTTGGTGGTGTTGATGGGTTTCTAAAAAGGCCTTTCTCCGCTTCAATATGGCATGGCCTCAGAGCTGGAGTCCCTGGCCTGGCTTCTTTTTAATAAAAAAAAAAAACCCTTTTAAAATCTTATCAGAGAAAGAAATGGCAGTGCTTTTCATCTATATGGCATTAAATGCATGCGGGCTGAAGTGTATTTGCAACAAAAAGGAACCGACTTTCATTGTGAGAGCACAAGGGAAAACGTCAGAGGGAATCTGCTGGACAAGCATATATGATGTGCAGACTACCTGAGGGAGAAGTGCAAACAAGCCTGTAGGAGTTGAGGGTGTGGTGGTGAGCAAGGCCTCCAGAGACCTCACAAGGCCTTGAGCCATTAATGGACACAGAAAGGCTCTGTGTCCATGACAGGGACAGTGCTGTTCAGAGGCACAGGTTCAAAAGCTGCCCAGAAAATCGTGTCCATATTGAAAGGGGAAGCCTGGGTGATAAACACAGTGTGGACCACAGCAAAATGCAAAGCAGGTGAGAATGCACTCTGAGCTTCCATGAATAACTCACAACTTTCATATGGTGACTCTAACATCTGAACCACCCAATGAACACACTGAACTTTGATTAAGGGGTAGTGACACATGGCAGCTCATGAGGTCACAGGGAGGCTTTGAGGAGATGATCCCTGTGTCCTGCTGGCCTTAGCACGTGGTCCATGGTGAGCTGTCAACTGACATTAATTTGGATTTTGCAGACTCTGTGTGGCAATTGTTTTCTCTAGAGACTATCTCAACTTTGGAAGCATCGTGGACACCTTAGGGGAATGTCTTTTTTTAAATTTTATTGTTTATGGTATTACAAATAGTAGTACATATGTCTCTCTACCACGTCCCCCCCTACCCCACTGACCTCTCCTTGGTCTCTCGGGGAATGTCTTTATCTCCTTCCTTAAACCATTAATTTCTAGCTGCAGAGACAGGATGTGCAGGTGTTTGGGGTCCCAGGCCACTGATTCAGGAGCCAGAGAGTCATCACAACTAGAAACCAGATTTCTGGAATGTTTTCCCGTTGATATCCAGAACACAAACCCCTTTGGAGTAGACACTGCCTTGTCCAAGTTCTGCTATGCCCTCTATTCCACCCAGTATGAGGCTGTGGCATCCTGCATGCACACCCCATAATGCACGGGGGAGCCCTTTTTTGAAATGACCTTGCTTCTCAGCGAATACATGGGATGATCCCTGTCATAGAACCACCAGATGTCATCAGACAGGCCTCTGTTGAGTTCTGGATCCATTCAGTGAGGTGGGCACCTTCCTCCTGTTGTCTGCAGTGGTGCTATACTGTAGACCAAGCACCTTGCCCATTCCAGGACAACCCTGCCTTGCCTTCCCTTTATTCTGGAAAAG